>CM024812.1:455000-470000 GCA_014281875.1 Nibea albiflora | reverse complement strand
GGGAAACTTTGAAACTCTCCTCAGAAGTAAGAAACATTAGACTCATAATTGTCTTTGAAAATATAAATTATGCGGGCCATAGCAACTGTAGACTCTTCCTGCGTGTATTAGCTAACTGTGTTGAGATGCTAGGTTTGAACAACGTATTGATGCTAAATGCTAACAGTCCCACAGGAACAAGGGCCGACCGGCCGCAAGATGGCAGCGTCTTTAGGCGGGAAATCACTGGGTCTGACTCACGGAGCAAAGGTAAAGGGAAGGAACTAAGGGAACAAGGTACCAAGTGAACACACCTGTACAAACAACTTAACTTATCTATTATTACACATATCAGTTATTATGGCTCTCTACCAGCACAAATCATGTCTGCTGCTTTGAAATGCATCAGTACAGCACTACTCAACATACTAACAGACCATAACATGAACTTTAGCCAGGCTGGTGACCAGGTGCCATTTTTAATCGCCTTATATTTTGAGTAATTAAGGTTCTATGCAGTTGTAAATCATATTAATAATGTAAATGTGACATAAAACAAAGTTTCAAAGCTTTATTAGAGTAACATCACCCTCTACATCAGGGGTCGGCAACCTGTGGCTCGCGAGCCAGATGTGGCTCTTTTGATTACCGCATCTGGCTCGCAGACGGGGGAGAAAGTAAGCCGGTACTGTCCGCTACTGCGTACCACTAAAACGTTCAGTGGTGGTACGCAGTACCAGGAAGATGGAAGGCCTGCCTGTTATAAAGCCTCGTTCAGAACCGGTCATGGCCGCACACTCGGTCAGACAATAGATCCGCTAGCAGCATGCAGTCTTGAAAACTACTTTGTCCGCTTAAAAATTCCTTTGGACTCATTCCGAATAGTTTCTGAACTGTCCGTGCTGTGTTTCGGTCCATGCTGGACGGAGCCTCGGCCGGGCATCTCCCTCTCTCCCCCGTCCCCTCGGAGAGAGCCCGGTGGTCTCCTCTGCCCAGCCTTCAAACTTGGACCACACCTTTAATATCTTTATGTTAGCAGTTAGCACTGTTAAGAAGTGTTTTATTTATTATTGGTTAGCTTCAGTACAACAACATTATTAGAAAGAATAAATTCAGGCTTAATCATACTTATATAAATTATAATATTATATAAAATTGTTGGTCTTACTTAAAAATGCACACATTTATTTATATTCAGTGTCCAAAAATATTATACGGCTCGCTCTCTTAGCCAAAAAGGTTCCCGACCCCTGCTCCACATGGATGCTACGGATAGTAGCATTACAGCCAACCACCTCCTGAATTAAATAAAAGACAAGTGCCTGTTTGCCACTGTGAGCCAACAGTTCTTTCATTATTTTCCAGGTGTGTGTGTGTGTGTGTGTGTGGGGATCTCTGACCACAGACCGTTTTAAATTACCATCCCGACATTCTCAGATATTGAGGTCCCATCGTTTCTTTCTTTCAGGATGGTTTTGTCCGAGTGAGGAAAAGAGATTTGGAGAGGCTGACCACAGAAGTCATGCAGCTGAAGGAGTTCCTGCCCAGAATTCTGAACGGGGACCTGATTGAAATGCTACGCAAAGCCAGAGCAGCCCAGATAAGTACGCTTCCGTTAAAACTCAACCTTGAGGCCGAAAAATGCTTTGATGGGGGAGGATGCCGCGTGTGCTTGTGTGCTATCCGGTGCAGCGTTCTCCAAGCCTGGTCCTCGCGGGAACACCGGCCTGCATGTTTTAGGTGTTTCCTGCTCCGACACACCTGATTCAAATGAGCGGCTCGTTATCAGGCCGCTGCAGAGCTTGATGACGAGCCGATCATTTGAATCAGGTGTGTCGGAGCGGGACCAGGCTTGGAAATCACTGGTCTAGTGACTGTAAAACAAGAGTAGTCTCAACGTAACCCTTGGATGCATGACCTGCCAATACCTACACTCTTCCACGAGTAGGGTGACCCCAATTAAAATCAATGCGTTTTTGCAATGAAATTTCTTTAATTTTGGTTAAAGATGATGATTTTTTTATTATAGTTTGATCAATAAAAGAGTGATTTCATTTTGGATACGATCATTTGTCACTTTTTATTCCCATTTTATCACAAAACAATCCATCAGGTATCAAAAAATGTCAAATTCCATTGTGTGTCAGTCTGTTTGACTATGGAGGACGAGCAGAGAATGCTAACACCGTCCACACACGTACACACACAAACATCTTCTGTCTCTCGCTCTCTCTCTCTCTCGTCGTGCAAAGTCCTCAGGAATCATAGTTAGCCTCCTCGCAGCCATGATACTCTAGATGAGAAAACATAAAAAGGACAATGTTTGAATGGCACACAAAACTATAAATCAATATGTAGCTAGTCTGTGCATTTATATGCAAGTAAATGTACACGCGCACACACATCATTGAATAATCAATTATCATACAAAAGGCTACCTAGCGGGTTAGCTTTTATTACAAGGAAGTTATAAATATAGTAAGAGTCTCTACACAACAAATGCAGTAATTCATTACAGTACTAAAATTGCTTTGTTGTAACTAACTAACTACTTTGTAGTTGGTAGTAAGCTAACTAGCTAACAACAAAGTAGGCTAATTTGATGACAATATTGTCATCAAATTAGCCTACTCTATCACAGAAAAGTCAATAAATGAAGAGAATACTTACGTATGTTGCTGTGTAAAAATGACCTCCTGGGTGGTGAGACTGTGTGACAGTAAATGTGTACTGACAGTCACAGTTGATAAGACTCAGAGGTTCCTAGGGCTGGCCTTCGAGTTTCCATAGGAAATGTTTGGGGTAGTGATACAAAATCATAAATTTCTTAAAATATATGATTTTTTAAAAAATGCAATGGCCTCATGTCACAAACATGTTTTATGTGGAATACCTGCAATGTGAAAATATAAATACTTTTAGTTTCAAAGATTTTGAAGAATGACAACCCTTGGGGTCATTTTTGACCCCACTTACGCACCTGATACCAAGATCAGGGCCCGTATTCACAAAGGATCTTATATTAGCACTGGAGAACCTTTCACTAAGCTGCTGAGACACTAAAGAACTGAGAGAGGAGAGGGGGCGGGCTTGACCTTGTTGGATGACATCATGTCTCACGAGTGAACTTACATGAATCAAACTACTGTTTTATATGCTGTGTTACACTTCATGCATGAAACACAGTGACATGTTGAGTTGTAGATTGCGTTTGGCATCAGAAACCATCTGTGTCTGACACCTATCTCAAACTCCGACGACTCATCCGCACGCAAGCATGCGTTTGGGACGGAGGCACGAAGTATCGGCAGCACCGCGGCTGGAGAAGAGGCAAGCAGGGGCGTCGGGAGGGAAGCAGCTTTTGCGGGGTCTCCACGTTTCTGTGCGTCCTTCCAGAGAGGGGTGGAAGGATTCTGCGAGGGTGGCCCAGTCACACAGCGGGCACAGTGTCTGCGATATAGTTCTGGTGCGAGGGAGGTTCTAGTGCCGCTCTCAGCCGTCCTCGCCGTCAGCTGCAGGGGGGCTCTGGTCAGCGACGTCGCCGTTCACAAACCGGATAGTGGTGCGGTTGTAGAAGGTGGAGTCCAACCACAGTCTGTCATTCTGTGACCGTATGGTTAGGGAAAGAGAAAAACTCCCTCCGCGATGGGAAGGAGGGTGCACTGGCCATCCTCTCTCCGCGGACCTCCCTCCACGCCAGTCCCATGTCTGCTGCTGGCGGTTTCGCTGGCGGCGTCTTCCATACCTAACATTCGTCCAGCCATCCATCTTGAAAAAAAACCTAAACAGAAAACACTCCCAGTACGGGAGGAAAAACTCCAGGAAAAAATAGTAAAAAGGTTAAGAAAAAGAGAGAGAGTCTCTTAATTAAAGAGATTTTTTATTAACAAAAATAAATATAAAATGTACAAACTGTACAAAAATGCAACGTTTCGACCACCTAGGGTCTTCTTCAGGCTAATATTTACAATAAACAAAGTCTCTCTCTGCAGATGCTTACTGCTCGAGGATCAAGGGAGAAAGTATGGTTATGACCGTAGGGTTAGGGTTAGGGTTAGATCATAATTAGTGAGTACAGTTACCGTTCATTCACTGCATATAGATTTCACTCGGTCTTTGCTTGTGTGTGTGTGTGTGTAGCGAAGGAGCAGCTCGTGCAGCATCAGGAGCAGCTACGACAGGAGTGTCTGCACCTTCAGTCCAGGCTGGATGCCCTGCAGACTGAATGCCAGAAAGAGAGAGAGGTGAGAGAGGGCCGAGATACCCGCACGATGTTCCTCGACGCAGCGATGAGATCACAGAGCAGCTCATCCTTTATAATAAACTCAGTCATTCAGTAACAAAATGTCTCTATTGGACACCTCGCTCTGTGTGTGTGTGTGTGTGTGTGTGTGTGTGCAGGAGAAGCTGCTGTTGCGTGAGCAGCTGTGGCAGAGTGGAGCAGAGCTGCAGCAGCAGGCGGACTTCTGCTCTGGCCTGGGATCTGCAGCCTGCGGTCTGCTGTGGAGCAGCTCTGCCAGAGAGCACACGGTCACACAGTGGCTGGCTGATGTGAGTCACCCGCGTGTGTGTGTGTGTGTGTGTGTCCCACCGACAGCCAGGCTGCCTGTCGGGTGGAGTTGTGTTGCCTGATGTGTGTACACGATGTGTGTGTGTGTGTGTGTGTGCAGGGGAAGCTGCAGTCCTTCTTGGTAGTAGCCGCTCAGACTCTGGAGAGCTTCGTCACGTCGCTGGACGAGGAGGGAAAAGCTCAAACCGAGGACCACACCTCCCAGGAGCACCAGTTTGTGCTGGCTCTGGCTGGAACCATAACGAGTGAGTTCCCAGCTCCTGTACGGCAGCAAGCGCACACCTCTCTTACACTGAACACATATCGCCGGCTCACCTCGTCCCCTCATCAGCTGCCTTTGTTTCCCCTCAATCAGACGTAGCAGCAGTCACGTGTGGGCGGGACTTCCTGTCGAGCTCGGCTCATATCCTGCTGGACACTCTGATGAAGCTGCTGGAGCTGATGAAGCCCGGTGCCTTTCCCAAACTGAAAGTGTACGTGGAGCTGTGGCAGGACGCATAACACACACCACGGGGCACCATGGCCTGAGAGAGACACACATTTACGTCATGTTATATTTCATTATAAGACTCTACAGTTGCTATAATTACTCCCCACCGGATACGAAGGTGCATACAACAGGTGTCAGTGCTCTACTCCTCTAACCGACCGTTGGTGTCTTGCTGCAGGCTGATGCTGATGGCTCTGTATAATGTCAGCATCAGTGTTAAAGGACTGCAGTACATCAGTGAGAACCCAGGACTGCTGCCGCTCATCTGGACTCTGTTGGATGGTAAGGAGACCAGAAGGAAACACAGTAGGCTCAGTCAGAACACTTCTCCACACACACACAGGGCAGAATAGATTACTTAAAGCAACATTGTGTAACAGCTTTTAAATCACGTTGATCCCACACACACTTTGTAATCAGGTGGATGGTGTCTCTGTCAATTGTATATCTGTTCCAGTGACAGAAAAATGACATAACTTTAAGTCTTAATATAATGTGAACAGGTGAGTTGTATATAAATTCCCCCTCAGTACAGAAATTAGCTACAGAGACCAAAACAGTTTTTTGTACCAGGCGGTAAACATGTTTACATTTACAGTTTTTCACATATATCTTCATTGATAGAGTTGCGTTGTGTGTGAATTCTTCAACCACACTAAAGATGGAGGTCAAAAGCACCCCGTGTAGGACCTTGAACTAAATCGATGTCAGACTGGCACAAGATGAGGTGGAGTTAAGGGCCCTTTGCCACCTTTCGTCTGACAAGATACTGTACCACCAAGCTCCTTTTCCCACGAATTCCTAGTTGCCAGTGGGGATGATAGTGATGACAAGATTCATTTCACCACAATTGAAATGAATCCACGGAGCGCAGGAAGAATTACATCGATGAGAGTATGAGGTGGTTTGTGGGGGAAATTACAATGAACAAAATGTAGG
Organism: Nibea albiflora; assembly: GCA_014281875.1. NCBI lineage: Eukaryota > Metazoa > Chordata > Actinopteri > Sciaenidae > Nibea > Nibea albiflora. The sequence goes on along the minus strand of CM024812.1, from coordinate 464,022 downwards.
AAGGGTATGTGGAAGGGCAAATTTAGTTCGGAAAGGAGATACAAATGTGTAAGTATGCCCTGAAATCAAATCAAGAGCAAGGCCAAACATGTTTATTGCTGCTGTGAAGTTGGTCATTTGAACATGGGGACTTATGGAGACCGACTCACTTCTGGAGCCAGCCTCTAGTGGACGACATGAGGAACTGCGGTTTTTCGGGCACTTCAGCCACGGAGGTTGCTGCGCGAAGGCTGCCCCAATTCGAAGGCTCCTTCAAATGCGGCCTTCTTTTCCCTCTTTTTTTCGAGGATCTATCAACTATCCTTCGCGGCCTCACATATCCCATGATCCTTTGCGCACCGCCGGGAAACAATACAATAACGGCGACACCAAGCGGCGAGGAATTCACACACTTAATTACTTTTACTTATTACTACCTATTACACGCAGCCCCTGAATTGAGACACAGCACAGGTCTAGACCAGTGTTTCTCAAGCCTGGGGGGAACACCGCCCTGCATGTGTTTCCTGCTCCGACACACCTGATTCAAATGAGCGGCTCGTTATCAGGCCGCTGCAGAGCTCGCTGACGAGCCGATCATTTGAATCAGGTGTGTCGGAGCGGGACCAGGCTTGGAAATCACTGGTCTAGTGACTGTAAAACAAGAGTAGTCTCACCTTAACCCCTTGGATGCATGACCTCCCGATACCTACACTCTTCCACGAGTGGGGTCAAAAATGACCCCAATTAAAATCAATGCGTTTTTGCAATGAAATTTCTTTAATTTTGGTTAAAGATGATGATTTTTTTATTATAGTTTGATCAATAAAAGAGTGATTTCATCTTGGATACGATCATTTATCACTTTTTATTCACATTTTATCACAAAACAATCCATCAGCTATCAAAAAATGTCAAATTCCATTGTGTGTCAGTCTGTTTGTTTGACTATGGAGGACGAGCAGAGAATGGTCGATTACAGAACGGTCCATTACACGAGGTACTAAATCAGTCTGTTGTGGCATTGAAGACTTTGTTCCGTTTGGCTGTCTGTGTGCTACTTGTCATGGGCAGGCTGGAAAGGTAGTCGTGTGGGTCTAATGTTGACTCCAGACAGCAGCGGATGGCTGTAAACTCACCACGTTTCGTCCGCTTGCCTCACAGACGGAGACTGGGAGGTGTGCCTCCACTCTCTGCGTCTCCTGCAGTCGGTGCTGCTGGAGGAGGAGGCGGCGCTGCTCCCGCTGGGCCCTTCTCTGCTGGATCCAGACCTCCGGGCTCGTGTCGGCCGGCTCGCCTCCTCGGCGCAGCCCAGCCTGAGACTGGCCGCCCAGCAGATCCTGGAGGACCTGCAGGCCCTGCAGCAGGTACCACGGACGGTGTCTCTTACATAACAGCATGCTGGTTGTCACTGGTATTAAAACATGAGTGTTTTGCTGATAGCACTCCAGGTACTGTGTTGGCAAGAGAAAAGTCAAAGCAGTGAAACGTCACGCTAAACTTAGTGTGTGTCTGGTATGTATGCACTCATAATAAACGTAGCTTCATCAGTTTGATGTATCACGGTAGGAAAAGCATGGGGTGGCGGCTGAATTCCATTTAGCAGCTTCAGGGTGCTCAGATGTGAACGGAACGGAGCCATCAAACCTGTGTCCGTAACCTGCTCCAAGGTTCCACGTCACACTCGAGCGAATTTCTGTGACGCTAATGTCGCTAACCCCGCTGCCACGTCCAGGCGTTAAACCGAGATAAAAATCGCAGACATTGTATAAAAATGATGATTCAATGATTAGATTTGTCCAGGACAATAAAGCGAAGACTGTTTGTGTCTCTCCAGGGTCAGAGCTGTAAACAGAGCAGCCTCTGAGGCGGATTCACTCTCTTCAGTCCTCCTCCTGTTCACTTCTCTTCCTGTCACACGCGTGTTTGTGCTGTCATTAGCGCAACGAAAAGGTTCATCAAAGTTAAACTTGTTAAAGATTAAAAAAAAAAAAGCTCACTATTGTATATTTAGAACTGTTCAGAACTGTTGAGTTCACACATTAAAGATGGTGTTTGCACACACAGAGCACTCTCTTTCTGTTTACACAGTATCTCACACTGAGACTGATGACACTTGTGATCTCTAATATTTGTTGTTGATATAAACTGTTTAATGTTTAATGTGAAATCTGTCATCATTTCTTCATACATTTATCACTCAAATCCCCCAAAACTGCCCAAACGTCTCTCACAAATATGTATCGATACGTTTCCCAAAACTAACATCATTTCTCATGAAAGCTGACAGCCCTATTTATTTGAATTACGATGTTACCATAATAGATATTTTATATCTTCAAAGCTAGTTCCGGTTGTTCAGGTGAAAGTTTAATCTGATTTATTGCTAGGTGGATTGTCAACATATGAGGGAATTTGCAGACATTACTGCAACTCAATAAAAAAAGAGAATCAAGAGGATGGATGTAAAAATATTGAGTGTGTAAATATGATATATATACATATACATGTATATATGTATGTATGTGTATATATATATATATATATATACACACACACACACACACACATATATATATATATATATATATACACACACATGTATATATGTATGTGTATATATATATGTGTATATATATATATATATATATATATATATATATATATATATATATATATATATATATATATATATATATATATATAATTCTCAGTCAGAGTTAACAGAGTTACTCTGTGTGGGGGTGCAGGGCCTGGTTTTTGAGGTCATGAACCAGGTCATTGACCGGATACAAGTCATTCATGGAGCCTGAGCTGTTCCAACCTGAGCTGTCTGAGCTTGAACAGGGTTTGTCCTTCCACCTCTGGATGAGGATACCCCACCCGCCCCACACCTTAGAGTTTGAAGCTGCTCCCTGCTTTCAATTGTCCGAGTAGCCCCTGGGAAAAACAGCTCACGTCACGTCCCCTGCGCTGGAATTTGGCCCGTTCATTTAAATGTTGCCCGTTTTCCACCTCTGATAGTTTGAAGCCGTCACCTTCAGGCACCCTTTCAGCACGACAAGCTCACTCGTGAAGGCAGTGCCGTCTGCAAATGAAATGACCAATCCTTCTCAAGTCTCGTCTCCAGATGGGAAGCACACAGCTCTGGTCGTTTTTCTCGTTGTTTGGCATGCTGAGCGAACCGCCGTGGCTGATGTCAGATCAGATCAGATTATAAACAGCGGCACAGGATTACATGCTGCTTCATTTCCTGTCGCTCATGCACATGAACGAATGGATAGAATCAGGACAATCTGAAGGACCTGAAAACTCTTTATAGCCTGCCTAAACGCGAAGCAGGCGTTGCACTAATGTCGTGGACAATAATTCAACGGAAACCTGATGTGACGAGTAAAGAATGAATCCTCACAGGAGTTGCTTTTTGTTAATGACAGGTTTATTGTATTTCTTTAGTACCGACTGCTCAGCAAAGAGCAGGTATCCACAGAACGAGGCCTAGACTACAGAACAGGATATATTGAAGACAAGAGAGGAGAGGGTTCAAAGAGTCAGCACAAGAATGGAAGCAGCCAGGGCCTCGGAGAACTTCACCGATGGAGAATCTGGAGACGCGAGTGACCATTTTCCTCCAGTCTGCGCTGTCAGAGGACTCGCTCTGACACCAATCAGCAATAATCAGCAGACTGAAGAGTCACCTCAGGTGAACATTTTGTCCTTGGATGAGGTTTCTCCTTAGAAAGTCCAGCCGCCCCTCACTTAACCATCCTCATGGGGAGATTTTTGTTAATCTCAAACAATGATACTAATAATACCGCAAGAGCGCGCTAAGAAGAATCTACAGAGGAGAAAAAGTGAAGTGAGGAGGACACAGATATCCTCTGGGAAAGGGAGAAGAAGAAGCCAGGGCTGGAGGACAGAGATTCTGTGGCCATCCGTCCCGGGTTGACGCAGGCTGCGGGCTCCAGCACTCCTGGTCAAACCCCCGTCACGTGACCTCTAAGAGGATGGGGCCTGATTGGGTTTCTCGTCACGGGTGACCGGGATGCTGCGCTCGCTGCGGCCGGATTCACTTCCCCCCATGACCTTTGGCCCGCTCAGAGTCAGCAGACCGTCAGCTGACAGGCTGCAGGTGATTGCTGACTGGTCGACGCTGGTGGGGAGGCGGTAGCGGCGGTGAAACTCACGAGAGATGTAACCGTGGTCATCCTGAAAGACAGCAGGGTTATTATTTAATCCTTATTTTGTCGGAGTGTGACCAAAATGCCCCCCCCCAACTTCATTCTTTAGCATTATTTAGCTTCACTCCACGTGACATTAGTGGAAATTGACCCCCTCCCACCCCGTTAAAAGTCTAGAAGACTAGTTTCTTCAGCTGAGTGGCTGAGCAGTGGTGATCCTCCAGCAGAGGGCAGAGTCACATCAGTCAGCTCGATGTGAATGTTCTGGAATATTGGTCGTATGCACTGACACAGTTTTAACCATAGAGCCCCTCTGCTGAGCACGGAGCCATGCCTCTTCATCACCCCCTTTTTCTACGACAACTCTTCTATCATTCAAGTCGCCCTTGGATCCAGATTGCATTACTCTTTGGAGGGATCGTGGAAAATAATAGATATCCGTCTGCAAACACTGACCCCGACGCCTTATTAAACACGTCTTAATTAATTACGTGTGAGGCAGAGAAGAAGAACGCTACCTGTCTCTCTCCATGCTTGCCCTGGATCTCCACGTAGTCGTCGCTGACCTTCACACTGAGGTCTTCGGGTGAGAAGTGCTTGACGTCCAGGTAGACTGTGAACTTGTCCCTGTCAGACCTCACCTGGTGGACACATACAAGCACGGAAAGGATCCATCGCAAGTTTGTTGAACTTTTGGAAATTTAACCTCAGATTCGCAGTTATGTTGAGATGACAAGACAAGACAAGACACCGAAAGCAACCAGACTAAGCCAGATATTGAATATAAGTTCAAACAAATTTAAATTGTAATAACTTAAAGTTGCTGTGATAGTTAGAAGAACAGTTCTTATCATAAAAAAAAACACAAATTTAGGCATAAATGAAGCCAATCTTTATGAGTCATGATGCACTTCCTGTCTAGTCTGGTCTGGTCTTCTTACCTCAGAGATGCCGGAGTTGGAAGAATCCATAAAGTTCCGGAACAGTGACCGCCTGTAATAAGGGCTGATGGTGGAGGCAGTGTAGGGGAAGAGGTCGTAGTCAAACATGCCCTCTCCAAAAAACTGGTCAAAGAGTCGGCCAGGGTAGGCAGAGCCCAGGGCGCGTCTGAACCAGGGGTGCTGGATGGCAATATCCATAGTGACTGGAGAGTGTTTGGTCTAGCTCGGCTCGGCTTGGCTCAGGTTGGCAGACGACCCGCTCAGCTCCAGCAGGCGAACGAAGGGAGGTGAGGTAAAAGAGAGAGAGAACAGGATGTTAATGAGTGCTTTGTCCCCTGCTCTGCTACTGCCTCCTCTTTATATACCTGAGAGCCAGAAAGAGAGGCTTTAGCCACGATCCCTCTGGAATGGCATTATCTCATGGTGGGTTGGACCCTGTCAGCAGAATCAGGGTTGAGGATGGGGGGGGGGGCACCGCTGGGTCCAGAACCTGGTGCGACCCAGTGCCACCCACACATCAGACGGCCATGGCTGCCAAAACAAACCGTGCTGGACAGGAAGGAGGAGGGCATAACAGAGACAATGAGGTCAGGAAGCAAGCTAAAGACACAGAGCGATTTTACCTGAGCGATGATGCATCAAACAGACAAGCACATATCTATTCTGTCAGTCAGTCAGTGACATAATGCTGCTGCATTGTTCTGCTTGTGTGGTTGGACGGAGGGCAGATTTCGAAACAATGCTGCCCAGGGTCAGTGGAGCAACAACAAGATGAGAACAAATGGTTTGGACCGCAAACATGAAGACTTTTTAAGCTAAGAGTAGCAACATAAAAAAAACATTTATATGAATTTCTCAAATGATTACTACTCCAAGAGGCAAACGTGGAAATAGTTTGTGAATTGGCTCATTTAAAAGATACAACAGCAATGACACTGAATAGTACAGCTTTTAATATCAGCCACGTTCTTGCATGTTGCGCACACATACGTCACCTCAATTGTAATGGCAAGATAGTAAGTGGAGGTAAAATAAATGTTTCAAAGGAGAGGGCAGAGAATTGGGAGTACCGCCTCTCTGGTCCTTGGCTCTGTTCAGGATTCACCAGTCACCAATATACCTGCCTCTTGTTTATTGGTACTGAAGGTCAGCCTGTAGTTTAACATCTGACATAATGGTGGTTCTTGGAGAGCTTGATATTTCCTGAGGTGGTACACATGTTAAAAGGTTGGAGAAACAGCTAAGCTAGAGTTCTGACTGAGTTCTGAGTTTGTGTATGAACACGTCAAATAGTCAGAACATTCCTCTTAGCAAACCTCAGATGTGGTGCACAGAGTTTCGGCCCAGTTCCACCTTGGGCAACTGCAGAGAAGACGAATGTAAAGTAAATGTAAATGTAGTCACCCACAAGCACAGTATTTCTAACGCCTACAATGATTGATTAATGGAGAAAATAATCAGCAGACGTGTTAGTGTTTGAATAGAGAGTTGCACTCCTATCCAGGTATTTGTTTCCAGAGCTAGCAACCAGCTACATCTACAGCAGTCCAGGCTCCTTCGCCATTCGAGGCAACTGATAGTTTTCTTAGATCAGCACACCAAGATGTCTGCCTTCACCTGCCAACCACCTGGCAACAAACTGACCCTTAAAGGCAACCTTCAAGGCGGTGTTCCCACAAGGTGGTGGCCCAATGGCATTCCTTTGGGAAAATTCTGATCGGGCGCTAGGTCTCCTCATCCAGAGAGACTGTTAGGAATGCACAGATACATCACGTTGATACAATAACAAGAACATATGCACAATGTAGTGCAGTCTAAACCCAACAGGCCATAGTCTGTAGCTAAGAGTAAATCATAATGTAAAGATAAGGGTCACTTCACATCCCTGCTGTTTCACCACCAGTGGCTTCGTGCCACCTGCATTAGTCTAATCCCACAGGGCTTTGGCCGACCAGCACAGGGGCTTAACCGCTCCATGCACCCACAGGCCAAGAGTAACTGGGCCAGGCAGCCTGGGGTTGGGGCTGTTTTAGGTGCAGTTTGGGGAGGTTGTTGGGATTCGGGGTCGGTAACTGCTGTAGACCGGACGTAGATGTAGTTAAACTGGCTGCAGTTCAGCAGAGTCAGCGTTCTAGGTTTTTATCAATGGGGCAGACAATGCCCGCGCTGCGTTTCCACAGCTCTGAAAAGCTGTTTTGGCCGACAACCTTGGAAACCTGGCGGTGTGGACATGCATGTTCATAAAGATTCGTTGTTTTTTTTTGCAAACAACTCTGGCATCTCCCCCCAAAACCATCAGAGGTAGTCTGTTTGTGTAAATGTCAACCGGAGCTTTGCGTCCGGCCCCCAGAAAATGATTGAATTCAAGAATAGCCTAGTGAAGAGGAAAAAGTTTCTATATTTATTTTTTGAAGGCTGCTGTGAGTCCAGTAGGATGACCTGAACTTTCTATGTGCCTCTGCCTTGCATCGGTCTTGACAAGTAGAAAAGCAATTTCAACATCTGACATTAGCCAGATAAAACCACCACGGTATCGCGGTGTCTTTGACACGCTTTGCAGTCATAACAGCTCTGACTTTGGACTTGTCGTTGGATTCTGCGTTGTCATGTGTGACGGCCATTTGTTGACGTTAGCAGACTCCATGTCTAAGATAACAGTGGCTGCTGTTGCACACTGTTGACATTGTTGGGGAGCGGAATAAGAAGACATCCATTCTCGTCTCCCCAGGAACTATTAGCAATAAAACGTAAAAATGCCCCAGAATCTTCTTATGGCACCCAACACCTGTTCCATTTTCCCGGGTCCCATTGCAACACTGGTCTCATTTTAACCCTAGCTGTTAAAGAATGAGGACTATTCTGTTCTTGGTCAGTATGGACAGAAGGAACAGCAGTTTCATTACATGTGACTGTTGTTTTGTGACTGCTTCTTCAGCTTCTCCACCGGTGCAAGAAGAAAATTCAGTGTGTGAGGTACAATATATGATGGAACGTACCAATTTGAACTCCGTCTCATAATGGAGATTTGCTTGTGCACCTGTTCATTAAAGCTAAAGATGTCAAAACAAACAACAACAAAGCAAATTCTTCATTTGACTTTGTCAAACCTGGAATGGTTTTCCGACAGTCTTGAAGTTGTTCCTCTCGATGATGAGCAGCCATTGGGAGCTAGCCATTCATACACATCATCACGCAGCCTTCGGGAGCCATTTGGGGTTCAGCATCTTGCACAAGGACAGTATCGAGCCTCTACCTCTACCCGAGCCTACCCCCTGAGCCACATCGGCCCGGATGCAGAATCCTGTGGTAGCCCTGCCTCGAATCAACAGTGTCGCCATCAAGACACAACACCAAGATCTCCATGAATCTAATATCCATTACTTGTATTTCTCGGTCCGGTCAGTTCTCTTCTTCTGGTCCTTCTTCCTCAGTCGTGGTTTCTTTGCAGCGAATTGACCATGAAGGTCTGATCCACGCAGTCTCCTCTGGACAGCTGACGTAGAGATGCGTCTGAACCCTGTCAAGCATTTATGTGGGCTCTGATCTGAGCTCCTGTTCTCTTGTGATTTGTTACCGTGACTGCACTTGAAGACCACAAGCTCTTGAGAATTTCTGCATTGCCTGACCTGCTGTTTTCTTTATTTAGTTGGATAAGTTGAATGGAGTTACGTCAACGCTAGCTCCAAACAGCACAGCTCTCTGTAAGAAGGAACAAGAAATTCCACTAATTCACTTTTGACAAGACGCACCTGTTGATCATTAAGCTTTCCAGGCGATGGCCTCGTGAAACTGACTGACAGAATGTCAAGAGTGTGTGAATGTCGTCGGAGTAAAAACATAAAACACAATTTGCTTTGTTCACCACATAATTCCAGATGTATTTATTGGTGTCCTCAGTTTGTACATCTACAATGTAGAAAA